>CAWYPZ010000153.1:0-14190 GCA_963966055.1 Lathyrus aphaca | reverse complement strand
AATAATATTATTAGTAACAAATAGACGGAACCCCCTCTTAATATATTAAAACCAAAATAATATTTTTTTAATAAAAATTAAAAATAATATTAATAACCCAAATATATCATTTTACTTAAAAAATAATAAAACCCTTATTACTATTATTAAAAACAAAAAGATTATCATGACCCCTTAATAATACTTTTAATGAAATTCCAGTTATAATTAATAATAATGTTAGTAGTAATATTATTAACAAACCCAATATACCTCTTTTTTTATAAATTGAACCCTCATTATAATTATATATAAAATTATAATAAAAACAATTTATAATAAAAAATTTATAATGTGGTACCCCTTAAGCTCTAAAAGTAAATAATGATAAATCCAATGAAAATTCAAAAGTCAGTCTAAAAGGTCAAAAGAGTCCTTCTTTGACTTTCAGACACAAAAAAATATCTGATGAAAATTTAGTGTACGACAGCTGTCCATATTTAATCGGCTTCGAATCGGACGAATGATGTCAATGAGCCTTCCTCCTTCCGAGAAGGAGACGATTAAATATAAGAGGACCCCTAATTTTGACGAAAACAGAACTCATGGCTTTAGAGCAAGTCAAACCTGGTGCTACAATCGCTCTCATATCCCAGTATATGATAAAACTTGGATAAAACTTTTGCAAACCCGGTCTTATTAGAAAACCCTTGGTAGGACTCCTAGATGGCAATTTCATACTGAATTGTTTTGATAGACAAACCCAATAGGACCCCCCTTGTGACAATTATTAATTGAATTGTTTCGCTCCCGGGATTTTCATCCTAGTACAAACGCGAAAGTGGCCAGGAAAAGGTAGAGTCGCCAGTCAGGCATTTTTATCCCGAAGGAAAGGGAAAGGTAATGCTGCACAAACCTAAGGAAGAAGGAAAGGACAAGGTCCTGCGAACCAAATATCTGGGTTCGGGAGTCGGTTACGAACTGGGAAGGTATTAGTACCCCAATCCGTCCGTCGTACCCGACGGGATCCACGCATGTTTGTTTGTTTCAAAGGGTGAAAAATAATATGCTGTTTGAATGAAAGAATGGCTATTTGGAATGGAAGAGAAATGAGAAATGGAACAAAAAGAAAGAGATCGAAAAGAAAAGGGGGAAATGTAGGGAAAATAAAGAATGTGCTTGAACGGGCCCTACCCCGCTGCCTACGTACCTCATCGGGATAATGAGGATCAGAGTCGACGTAGTTCGCCTAACCAGGCGGGAACTTTTTGTTTGTGTTTTTTATAGCTAGAACTGCGTATGTCTATGCTCAGATGTTGCAGGCTCGTCTGGTACGAGTGCGTTTACCGTCTTGCATGCGAGACAAGTCGTCGCGAGTTCTCGTTGTGAGTGAATGAGGTGAGAAAGAGAAGTTCCCGCAGGATAACCGCTTATTGTGTGTTTTTGTCTTTTATGAGAAGTGTTTTGAATTTGTTTGTGAACGTTCTCATACTAAGACCTATCTATCGTAGTAAATACTTATACCTCGCCCCGAAACAGGACGTATATAAGTACTCCTCAACAAAGTCTCATGGCGTATAACAACATTCAACCTTTATTAGGTATTTTTATCATTTTCTTCATGAGGAGAGAAAGAATGACTCAAGTTGAAAAAAGGACAAACTAAGGGGACTAAGACACAACCCTAAGTTAGTTATCATATACAAAAGGGAGATCCTAATGGTTTGTGAGGTTTTCTAAACTTAAGGAAGAAAGGAAAAGAAGAAAAGAGAGTTAGAAACTAACTTACTTCCTAAGGAAGTTAAGTTAGTTATAAAGAACAAAGGGGGAACCTATAAAAGCAAAGCACAAAGTGATAAGGAAAACACATTTAGAATGCATAAAAGATAGGAATGAAGTGAGGCTTACCTCAATCTTCCCCCCTACAAAACAAAGGTTAGCATGACAATGCATATTAAAAGTAAAATCAAAGCATGAAAGCGATTAAGTACCATAAACGTCCTAGAATGGAACTAGGGTTCAAAATAAAACCTAAGTCTAAAGGTAAAGGTACCTAAAGGTTACATGACTTCTAAAGTCATTAACTACATTCTATAGGTCCCTAAGTATGCTAGGATACCTCACAAGATCAAACTATGTCAAACTATGTACAAAAAGTTCACATAAGTTCACCTAAATGCAAGTTAGGGTTTATGGATGAAGTATGAATGCATATGGCTTACAAGCACGAGTTAATACATGAAATTAGTATCAAAGTCAGTAGTGAATGCTTATGAATGTAGATTAATGAGCATATAATCATGGATGCAATGGCTTAGTCCTATGGAGCAAGGAGGAGAAGATGCGGGAAGAAGTGTAGCAAACATCACATATGATCACAAAGAATGCAAGTTAAGAATGAATGACATGTAAATGTGAATGAAGTGATTATGGGTCAGTAGCATACAAGTTATGAGATGCCATTAGAGTGCATGAATATCCATTTATGATTTCCCTATAATTCATGTTAACAATTAGAGGAGAAGAGAAGCTAGTTTAGGTTAAACTAATTCACATAAGTATGCATTTTGAAACACCAAAATAAACCAAATGAGTATGGCTCAAAAAGTGACCTATGACTGGAATTAAAGACATAAAAATGACCTATAATCAACTCCTAGAAGATTAGAATTTACACGACCGAAAGTTATCAGGAGAAGAAAACCACGTTGTGAGCCTCGTCCTCTCTCTTTCCCTTGTTCTTCTTCTTTAATTCCTTTTCTTTCGTATTTTTTCTCTCTTCTCCTTTGATGCAAGATCCTTTTTTTTTCTTATAGTGCAAGATCCCGACCCCTCTTCTCTTTTAGTGTTGTTGTTCTTCAATGTAAAGAACAACAACTTTTTATACTGATTTTTGTGTGAATTGTGGGTGAAAAAATAGTGCAAATATGAGACATATTTATACTAAAAAGTTAGGTTAATGAAAAAGGAAAAACATCAATTATAATTAAGATCATTAACAAAATTAATTGATTTTAATTTTTTCTTTGCAAAAATAGAAAAATCAAATAAAAAAGTTTCCTTATTCATATTTTTATTATATTTATGATTTTTGGCTATTTTATTCATAAAATTATGATTTAAATGAAAAATGATATTTTTAAAAAATACTTAATAAATTAATACGAAAATTAATAATTAAATATTAAAAAAATACAATTTTTGTGATTTTTTAAGATTTGAACATAAATATAAGAGTTTGAAATAAATTAAAGAGAAAAAAACTCAAAAAATTAGAAACCAATAATTATTCAATTACCCATAATGATTATTTCAAAAAAGGAAAATATAATCCTTAAAAATAGAATGATCTAAAAGAGAACAACAATCTTTTAATATTTTTGTATATCAAAGGAATAAAATTCCCTTTTCTAAAACTTAAAAACAAATATTTTTATTTTAATAATCTAATAAATAATTATAGATTTTAAAATAATTTTCTAGAATAAATATATCACCCATTTTTTATTTAAAAAAACCCAATTTATATTCTTATACGTCCAACATTTTAATAATAAAAATGACTAAAAAATTATATGAAATCTTCATAAAAATATCTCAATTAATAAAAAACTTTATAATATTATTTCTAACATTTTAAAATAAAATATCTTCACCCCCTTATAAATCTATAAATTTAAAACTAATTATATAAAATAAACCAATAGTTTTAATAATCTCTATTGATTAAAAATAACAATATTAGTAATAATAATAAACGTAACACCCTCTCTTAATATATTAAAACTAAAATAATAATTTTTAATAAAACTAATAATAATAGTAGTAACCAAAATATATCATTTTACTTAAAAAATAATAAAACTATTATTACTATTATTAAAAAAAAAAAGATTATCATTACCCCTTAACAATACTTTTAATAAAACCCCAGTTATAATTAATAATAATGTTAGTAGTAATATTATTAACAAACCCAATATACCTCTTTTTTTAAATAAAACCCTCATTACAATTATGTATAAAATTATAATAAAA
Source organism: Lathyrus aphaca (assembly GCA_963966055.1). Classification (NCBI taxonomy): domain Eukaryota; kingdom Viridiplantae; phylum Streptophyta; class Magnoliopsida; order Fabales; family Fabaceae; genus Lathyrus; species Lathyrus aphaca. The sequence continues at coordinate 10,173 of CAWYPZ010000153.1, read as the reverse complement.
AATTTATAATAATAAAAAAGAGCCCCTCTTTGATTTTTAGACAGACAAAAAAAAATTTGGGTCAAAATGTAGGCTACGCAGCTGCCCCTATTTAATCGACTTCGAATCGGATGGATGATGTTGACGAGCCTTCCTCCTCAGAAGGAGGAGACGATTAAATATAAGAGGACCCCAAATTTTGATGAAAACAACCCATGCCCCTAGAGCGAATCAAACCCTGGTGCTTCAGTTACTCCCATATCCATGTAGAGTTCTTGTAAACCCAAATTCAATTTAGATTTAAAAAAAACGATAGAACCCCCATATAGCAATTCTAACTTGATCTACCTTGATAACCCCTTGTGACCAATATTCATTGAATTGTTTGATGAAAACCATGATGGAACCCCTTTATGTCAACTTTTGACTAAATAACCCCGATAGAACCCCTTGTCTTTTAGAACACTTTTTCAATCCTTGGTAGAACCCCTTATTAATCCCTTATAGAACCCTTTATTAATTCCTGATAGAACACCTTAATCCCTTTCAACCATTCTGGATGAACATTGTATATGATTCCTATGATCCTCTGATCATACTGTTTAAATCACCCTGGATACAAAATCCCTGGATGAAACCCCTTAAATCCCAATTAGAACCCCATATTCAACCCCTTGGATAAAACATTTGATAGAACCCCATTTGCAGAACCCCATAAATCCATTGGATATAAATCCGGTAGAACCCCTTCTATAGAATCCCATATAACCCCTCAGATAAAAATCCGATAAATTTTCCTTCAAATTTGTTGATAAAACCTTTGATATAACCCCTTTGAATTGACATACGGTAGAACCCCTTTAGTAAAATTTCCTAGTATAAAATTCTGATATAACCCCTTGGATCAAAATCTGATATAACCCCTTTTGTGAAATCCTTTCGGTAAGACTCCCTTGATAAAACTCGTTTGATATAAATCCGGTAGAACCCCCTTGACAAAATTTTGATAGAATCCCTTTTGATGAAAATCCCTTTATAGAACCCCTTGATAAAATTCTGATAGAATCCCATGTGCAATACCTTTTACCAGGATAAAACCCATTTTGTAGAACCTCATAAATCTTATTTGTATAACCCCTTCAGATGAACATCCGATAAAACCCCATATAACCCCTTAGATAATAAGTCTGATAAAAATCTTCTTGAACCCTTGATATAACCCCTAATGTAACCCCATTTTGAGTAATATTATAGTAGAACTCTTTTTGATGAAAAATCCCTTAAAATTCTTGGTAACATCCCTTTGATATATCCCTTTGATAAAACCTTCTTGATGAAATCCCTTGATAACATTCCATGGTTGAATCCTTTGACAAAAACCCTTAACAAACCCTTGATAAAACCCCTAATGAAACCCCATTTGACAAATTCCATTGATAAACTTCCTTTGGTAAAAATTCTCAATAAAATCCATTTTGATGAAATCTATTGATGAAACCCCATTTGATAAAATCCATTGATGAAATATGGTGAAACCCCTTGATAGAATCCTTTAACAACAATCCCGATAAACCCTTTTGATAAATTCCCTTAAAAAAAATTCCAATAAAGCCTTTGTCGATGAAAATCCCTTAAAATCCTTTGACGAAACTTGATAAACCCTGGATAAATCTTTGATCAAACCCTTGATGAAAATCCTTTGGGTAAATCCCTTGTAAAATTCCTTATAAAACCCTCTTGCCAAATTCCATGGGTGGAACCCGACGTAACCCTTAAATAACATCTTTAGATATAATCCTATTTGGAAACTCCCTGATAATATCCTATATATATTTGATAACATCCTTGTGAATAGAACCATTGATAACTCATTTGGTTGATGAAAACCTTTTATAACCCTTTCTTGAATTGATTTTTTAAATCCTTACGCATGTATGTGCATGTTCGTGCTTATGAATGCATGTATGTGTGATGCATTATTTATGTATGATGCATTTTTGGGCTAACGCCTCTTTTATGCTATGCAATGTCTATCCTTATGTTTATAAATTTTTGTAGCATCCTGACTCCCTAACCCTCAAATCCTTAGAAATTTGTAATAATCCATGACATCCTTGATTCTTGAGTTATGACGATCCTTCTAACCTTAATCCATGAGAATGTGTAATGTCTTTTTAGAGAAACTCTCGTATTGGTCATCGACGTGACTGCTATTTATAAATCCTGTTTTTTTAAATTTTATTTTGGAATCATATTATCCCTTTAATAATTTCGAAATCAAAGTAAAATTCATTTCCCTTTTAAAAGATTTTGTATTATACCCAATGTTTCAATGCCTTATTTCACAATTAATTAACACATTATAATCAAGCGGAAAATAATTAAGGAGCAAATAAAATGATTTGAAAAAACCAATTACATTGATAATGGGCCAGAACATGGGCAAAAGTACATAAGAAGGTAATTCCCATAAGGAGAGATTACCGCAAATCTAGAAAGTTATAAAAATGGAAATAAAATACAAATTTATTAATATCCCTATTTAATTAAACACCAGGTATAATCCCTATGTCTTCAAAACCACAAAGCTTTGCTTCTGAAGATGAAAGTTGAAATGATCACTCCCTTCTGAATTCCTATTACGGGTGACTTGAGTGTTTTCAGTCATATGCCTTTTGGATATCCCTAATTATGCCTGGACCACTCTTTTAGAGTCTTAGTCCATCGGGATGATATACCCTTTTTTGAATAAGCCGCCCTTTTGGGTTTTTCGACTTATCGGGTTTATTTTTTTATAAGTCGCTAACTTTTGTCTGGATTGCTCTTTAGAGTTTTCAATCCACCAAGACGCCCTAACTTTTGCCTAAGTCGCCCTTTAGGGTTTTCGACTTAGCGGGCTTTTATCCTCTTTTTCTAGGCATAATATTTTTGACTGAATAGGAATTCACTGGTCGTGGTAAATCTGTTCCATCCATGTTTGTTAACCCTAGTGCTTCGCCAAAGAAGACATTCTTCACGATATTTGGCCCTTTATAGTTTGGGGTCCATTTTCCTCGTGGATCTTTATGGATGGGTAATATTTTTCTTAACATCGAGTCTCCCTTTTAGAATTGGCGTAGACGAACTTCCTTGTTGAATGCCCTTTTAATCTCCCTTTGATACAGTTGACAGTGACATATGGTAGCCATGTGATTCTCTCTTATGAGGTTCAGTTGGTCATATCTGGTTCGAACCACTCCGCCTCATCCAATTTTGCTTCCATTATAACATTAAATGATGGAATCTCTACTTCGATCGGGAGTATTACTTATGTACCATATACCAACGAGAAAGGAGTAGCTCCAGTTGTTGTACGAACTGAGGTTCTATAACCATGTAGTGCAAACGGGAGCACCTCGTGTCAATCCTTGTAAGTCTTCACCATTTTCTGGATGATTTTATTGATATCAACAGAGTAGTATGGCACATCATGTATTGTCTTTATCGTCGGGCGGCCCATACAAGTGCACAACAAGTCTTATCCAACAGTGAGTATCTTGATTCACAATTGGTGAACTTCTTGCTCAAGTAATAGATTGCATGTTTTTTCTCCTCGTCTTATCATGTTGCCCCAGCACACATCCCATGGAATTGTCAAGCACCATGAGGTACATTATAAGCGGTCTTTCTAGGAGTGGTGGCACCAAGATAGGTGGTTCTTGTAATTTTCCTTAATCTAATCAAAGACTTTTTGGCATTCCTTATTCCACTCGATAGTTTGATCTTTTCTGAGAAGCTTGAAAACCGACTCACAAGTAGAAGTAAGATGCGAGATGAACCTTTCAAATGTAATTTAATCTCCCTAGAAACCCACAGATTTCTTTTTCCGTTTTCGGAAACGGCATTTCTTGGATGGCATTCACTTTATCTGGATCAACTTCTATTCCTTTTTTACTGACTATGAACCCCAATAATTTTCTCGATCTGACGCCAAAAGTACATTTCGATGGATTTAGTCGTAGTTTAAACTTTCTTAGACGTTCAAACAACTTTTGTAAATTTTCTAGATGGTCCTCCTCATTTTATGACTTAGCAATTATATCATCCATATAAACTTCTACTTCCTTATGCATCATGTCATGGAATAAAGTCACCATAGCCATTTGATAAGTTGTCCCGAAATTCTTCAACCCAAATAGCATCATCTTGTAGCGAAAGTACCCCACAAAGTGATAAATGTAGTCTTGTCCATGTCGGAAGGAGACATCTTGATTTAATTATACTCGGAGAACCAATCCATAAATGAAAAGACAGAGAACTGAGCGATGTTATCCACTAATAAGTCAATGTGAGGTAGTGAAAATTCGTCTTTATGACTCGCTCTATTAAGGTCTTGGTAATATACACATATCCTTACTTTCCTATCCTTCTTTATCACTGGTGTGATGTTGGCTACCCATTATGGATATTTCACGACGGCTAAGAATCCCACATCGAATTTCTTATCGACTTCTTTCTCTAATTTTAAGAATCATGTCGGGTCTGGTTTTCCTCAGTTTCTGTTTAACTGGATGACATTCTGGTCTGAGTGGTAGCTTGTGTTCAACAATGTTAGTATCGAGCCCAGGCATGTCTTGGTAGGACCAAGCAAACACATCGGTATACTCCCGTAAAAAACTTGATCAAATCTTCCTTTATAAAGTGCCAACTTTAATCTCTTTCTTTTCTTCTTCAGTCCCCAGATTGATCACATCCACTGGTTCCTGGTGAGGTTGTATTTCTTTGTACTCCTGCCTTAACAGTCTGGCTAATTCTTCCGGAAGATCACACTCTTCCTTATCAACCTCTTATGCTTGGTAAATTGGTAACTCGAAGTCAACTGGGATTATACCGGCGTTACTTTCAATAGGTTTATTTAAAATTCGCATGCAGAAAGAATTTTTTTTATTATTCCCGATTTAGACAAAGTAGTATTTGAAATGAAACTATTAAAAAATCTTACCATTTTTTTGAAATAATTGCAAATGAAAGAAATCAGATCTTGATTGAAAACAAAATGCAATTTTATTGTTAAAATATCCTAAAGAAACAAAGGGTAGCCCTTGCTTGAAAAAGAAAATTACTTTGAAATGGAAATCATCTCAGGAATCTCAATTGTTTTCCAATTGTCGAGGATCGTGTCTGATTGGCAATGACACACCAAGTTGGATATCCCTTTATCATCCTCTTCTATTGCAGTCACTTGACTTTCGACCCCAGTACAATGGAAATTTCCGTTGATAGGAGGACCTTCCTTTTCTTGTGAACCCTCTGAATCCCTTGATTAGCCGGTTTGTAACCCAGTCCAAACAAATCCTTCATCCCACAAATTGCCCCAGTCTGTCATGTCTCCCATCTTGAAATGAACTTATATCCCTTCAATAGCATTGACAATAGCCCCGGTGTACCCTGGTAAAGGGTTATATCCTATCTTAAATTGGTATTAGAGATCCTAATCATCCTGGTTGGCCAGAGGACCATAAGTGTAAGGAGGTATAGGTGCCCCACTATGAACATGTTGTGGGATTACTCCTTCAGTAGGTAGATCATTAACCTTTTGTTACCGGCCTGAGCTTCTTCATTCTCCAAGTTATAACCACACAGTGGGTTACCATCCTCAAGAGGAGGGGGAAGATTATCCCTTTGTCGGCGAGCCTTATTTTCCATAACTATCAAGTTTTGAATAGCAAGATTTGGTTGATCGATCTTTCCCTTCATATCATTTTCTTTGATAGTGTCCACATATCCTTTAATAATTGCTTGATTCTTCTTCAATTGATCCATGGCTTACTCTTGTTAAGCTCGAGTGCGAGGTAGGAAAGTCAGGTTGCCAGGCTTGATGATCCCGAAATGAGATTTTTTTATTTTAAAATGATTCTCGTTTTAACCCTTTTTGAAAAGATATGTTCTTATGAGGAATGTTATATGCATGCAAATGTATGTATGAATATGCAAGAAAAGATATTTTTGTTGGGATCTTGAAACATTCATTAATGGTAAAGCAAACCAAAGAGTAAATAGAAACTCAAAATACTTTATTAGAATATAAATTATTTAGGGTCATAGCCCAACTTATTACATGAAAGAGAAATTACAATTAGGGTCGTAGCCCTTTATTCATGAAAGCAAACTAAAATAAACCATCGTGCCCCTAGAAACGTTTTTTAATCCCCTCCCTGAATTCTTCTACCATATGACAACATAACCCAAGAAACTCCATGATTTCCTCCTTTGGCTTGAAGATGATTGACATATCTTCCGTTTCCTTTAGCCTTTGGGGTATTTCACAAATAAGTCCTTGGACAATATGACCAACTTGAAGTATCGCTCCCTATAATATCGTTCATCCCTAGCAAACCACTTTATAATCCTTTTGCCTTATTTAGAAGAAGCCTCCAATTGTTGTAGGTATTCCTCCACATAAGTATTCCAAGATTCTAAATCATCATAGGACCCACGAAGATCTCCCATATCCCTTTAAAGTGCTTCCACTTTCCTTTCTTCCCTTCCTTTTAGCATGATGACATCTAAAGTTTGACTCCTAGCCTTCTTAAGTGAATCAACCAACCCTTGAACTTCATCTTCCAAAGCTTGAATATGACTTTAAAATCTTTAATTTATTTCCCTTTGAGTTAAACTCATATAGGTAGAGACGTACAGACATTTCCTTTAGCGAAGGACAAAACCTTATAGTTTTGAAGACACCTTTGTTACCTATAGAATAATCCAAAACCTTGTAGAACTTTTCAAGGGTAGGAGCCATTTTGAAGTCTTGAAATTGAAAGCATCTTAACTCAGGATCATAGTATTGGGCCAAAGCTGTTAACCCATGAGAATAGTTATAAGATCCAAAATATTCCCATGCTTATGAATTTCAGGATCTCCTTTTGTATTTAGGTATATTTGCAGAATATTCCTTCAACCATCCCATATCAGAGCTTCCCACCCTAATTGTAATCCTTCTTTTCTTATCAATTTCAATTGCCCCTGACTTTGCTTTTGCTATAGAAAAGAATGTTTTAAGACCCCATAATGTAAAATATGAAAATAAAATTTTCATGAATGAATGACAGGATGATGATGATAATGAAACACTTTTTTTTTTATTTGGTAGGGTAACCTGCAAGTATGACCTTAACTAGGTAGGATTCCTACAATGGATTAGTTCTATTGTTTTTTATCTACCCAATCCCCTCACATGTAAGACATAAGGTTTGGATAAGCAATTAAGTCTAGGACTACACCCTTGTATTACCATGAGAAGGAGCAAGCCTTCCTACGATAATCCTTTGGGATAAGTCCAACTTAGGCAGGAACCTGGTAACGATCCATTTGGGGGTAGGTACACAAGGTTACCATAAGTTGGTGGGGGTTCTAAAGATCACTAGAGTCACGGACCAAAGTCAAAGTCCTTACCATGAAGTGGAGCTAGCCCACTCATGATCGGCTCTTTGAATTGATCTACTTTAGTTGGGTATCATCATCAAAGACCCCACAGATGGAAATCCATGTCGGCCAAGACAGGACGATCCCCTACTTAATACTTATTGTTTTTTCTCGAGCCTTGGTTTTGGCTTTCCCTCAAGAAATATCCCTTCAAAATGTATGAGAAAAACAATAAAAATAATCCAACAAAATAATCCAGGCAAATAAAAATATTCCAATAAAATAACCAAATAAAAATAAAAAACCAAAAAATAAAAATAAAAAACCACAAAAAATCCCAAAATACCCCTCACAAACAAAATCCTAAAAATCCTAGAACTAGGATTGACTACCCTGTCCCCAGCAGAGTCGCCAGCTGTCGTGGTCAGCTTAAACACTAAGAGTCGTCATCCTATTTTTAAGGGAAATAAGGATAAACCTAAATCCTAAGGGAGAGACCTACGATTCGGGAGTCGATTAGGTGGGAGGAAGGTGTTAGGCACCCCTCACCTTTATTATATTTAATAGGATTCCTTCTAAAATTTTCAAGGTATGTTTTGTTTGTATTAATCCAAAATTTAAATCCAATTATTCTTATTAAACCCTATTTTTATCCTAAATTTACTCGCTAAGGTTTCTGTATAAAAACCATATGCCTACGTACCCTCAAAGAAGGATCAGAGCATCGTAGTTTCATTCCCCTAATCCCCTACCCCATACTAAGTGATAAAAACCCTTACTTTTTAAAACCCTATTTTGATCCAGTATTTAAGAAAACCATTTTTTTCTCTTTATAAAAACTTTTAATTAAAATCTCATTTAAAACCCTAAAATAATATTAAAACCCCAAAACAATTATAAAATCCCAAAATAATTTGTAAGACCCCCAAAATAGTTATGAAACCCCAAAACCCTTATTAAGAAACCCCTATTAAATCCCTTTAATAAATATATTTGAAACCCCCAAAATGCCATTAATTCCCACATATTTTGAAATCCAAAAAGTAAGAAAATTTAATCCCGAAATAGTTTAATCCCCAAATTTTTAAAGAAAATGTCTCAACATATTTTTTGGTGAAGATAATATAAAATTCTTTTTTTATTAAATATTAACATATAATTATGAAAAAATAATTAACAAAATAGTGATTGTAAAAATCTAATAATTATGAAAATCCAAATAAACCCAAAAATAGGCCATAATTGTTTATTCCTAATTCCCCGTGAAAATCTATAATTATTATTATAAATTCTAATTAATTAATCAAGTAATTAATTAATTAATTAATTAATCCCTAAATAAAAATAAGAAATAGTGAATAATAAACAAAATAATAATATTTCACAATCCACAAGATTCTAATAATTAAATCCCTTAAAATACCAAAATCTAATTTAAAATAATTAATTAGGTAAACTAATTAATTAATTAATTATCATAAAGGTTCATAATTTGTAAAAGTTATGATTTTTGATTCTTAGTTTAGTATGAGATTTTGGCTTTAAAAAAAAGTTATTTTGATATTTATCGTTGTTTCTTACATATATGATAATTCAAGCAAATTATTAACAAAATAAGCAAATGAAAATTCCAATATCAAACCCACAAGTGTTAATAGTGAGTTTTGTATACCACAATTTAAGAAATCAATACCATCCATAAAAATTAGTTCATTAGAACTTTAAAAAATTGTTTTTAATAAACTATACAGCACACCACAATATATATAACACAATAATAAGGATAATAAGATAAGAATTACCTGCCCGAAAGTTATCAGGGGAAGAAATCCACGTTGTGAGCCTCGTCCTCTCCCTTTCCCTTGTTCTTCTCCTTTGATTCTTTTTCTTTCGTACTTTTTCTCCCTTCTCCTTTGATGCAAGATCTTTTTTTCTTGTAGTGCAAGATCCCGACCCCTCTTCTCTTTTAGTGTTGTTGTTCTTCAATGTGAAGAACAACAAATTTTTATACTGATTTTTGTGTGAATTGTGGGTGTATGAAAAGTGCAAATATGAGACATATTTATACTAAAAAAAAGTAGGTTAATGAAAAAGGAAAAACATCGATTATAATTAAGACCATTAACAAAATTGATTGATTTTAATTTTTCTTTGCAAAAATAAAAAAGTTTCCTTATTTATATATTTATTATATTTGTGATTTTTGGATATTTTATACATAAAATTATGATTTAAATGAAAAATGATATTTTTAAAAAATACCTAATAAATTAATAATAAAATATTAAAAAATACAATTTTTGTGATATTCTAAGATTTGAACATAAATATAAGAGTTTGAACCAAATCAAAGAAAAAAACCCAAAAATTAGAAACCAATAATTATCCAATTACCCATAATAATTATTTCAAAAAAGAAAAATATAATACTTAAAAATAGAATGATCTAAAAGAGAACAACAATTTTTAAATATTTTTGTATATCAAAAAATCAATTGAAATGTTAAATAACATTAAATTTTTTAAATATTTTTGATATTTTTTAAATATTTTTGATATTTTTTGAGATTTTATTCATAAAATAATGATTTTAATGAAAAAAATAATATTTTAAAATTTATATTAAATAAAATACGAAAATTAATATTTAAATAATAAAAAATGGAATTTTTATAATTTAAAAAATAAAAAGTTAGAAATAAATAAAATAGAATAAAGACTCAAAGTAGGTAAGGTGAGATTTAAACTCATTACCTCTCCCTCTTGCAATTCCTTTAATACCCTTGCTAC